>OZ005685.1:46513049-46518049 GCA_963930675.1 Gnaphalium uliginosum | reverse complement strand
ACCCTAAACCCTAAACCCTAAACCCTAAACCCTAAACCCTAAACCCTAAACCCTAAACCCTAAACCCTAAACCCTAAACCCTAAACCCTAAACCCTAAACCCTAAACCCTAAACCCTAAACCCTAAACCCTAAACCCTAAACCCTAAACCCTAAACCCTAAACCCTAAACCCTAAACCCTAAACCCTAAACCCTAAACCCTAAACCCTAAACCCTAAACCCTAAACCCTAAACCCTAAACCCTAAACCCTAAACCCTAAACCCTAAACCCTAAACCCTAAACCCTAAACCCTAAACCCTAAACCCTAAACCCTAAACCCTAAACCCTAAACCCTAAACCCTAAACCCTAAACCCTAAACCCTAAACCCTAAACCCTAAACCCTAAACCCTAAACCCTAAACCCTAAACCCTAAACCCTAAACCCTAAACCCTAAACCCTAAACCCTAAACCCTAAACCCTAAACCCTAAACCCTAAACCCTAAACCCTAAACCCTAAACCCTAAACCCTAAACCCTAAACCCTAAACCCTAAACCCTAAACCCTAAACCCTAAACCCTAAACCCTAAACCCTAAACCCTAAACCCTAAACCCTAAACCCTAAACCCTAAACCCTAAACCCTAAACCCTAAACCCTAAACCCTAAACCCTAAACCCTAAACCCTAAACCCTAAACCCTAAACCCTAAACCCTAAACCCTAAACCCTAAACCCTAAACCCTAAACCCTAAACCCTAAACCCTAAACCCTAAACCCTAAACCCTAAACCCTAAACCCTAAACCCTAAACCCTAAACCCTAAACCCTAAACCCTAAACCCTAAACCCTAAACCCTAAACCCTAAACCCTAAACCCTAAACCCTAAACCCTAAACCCTAAACCCTAAACCCTAAACCCTAAACCCTAAACCCTAAACCCTAAACCCTAAACCCTAAACCCTAAACCCTAAACCCTAAACCCTAAACCCTAAACCCTAAACCCTAAACCCTAAACCCTAAACCCTAAACCCTAAACCCTAAACCCTAAACCCTAAACCCTAAACCCTAAACCCTAAACCCTAAACCCTAAACCCTAAACCCTAAACCCTAAACCCTAAACCCTAAACCCTAAACCCTAAACCCTAAACCCTAAACCCTAAACCCTAAACCCTAAACCCTAAACCCTAAACCCTAAACCCTAAACCCTAAACCCTAAACCCTAAACCCTAAACCCTAAACCCTAAACCCTAAACCCTAAACCCTAAACCCTAAACCCTAAACCCTAAACCCTAAACCCTAAACCCTAAACCCTAAACCCTAAACCCTAAACCCTAAACCCTAAACCCTAAACCCTAAACCCTAAACCCTAAACCCTAAACCCTAAACCCTAAACCCTAAACCCTAAACCCTAAACCCTAAACCCTAAACCCTAAACCCTAAACCCTAAACCCTAAACCCTAAACCCTAAACCCTAAACCCTAAACCCTAAACCCTAAACCCTAAACCCTAAACCCTAAACCCTAAACCCTAAACCCTAAACCCTAAACCCTAAACCCTAAACCCTAAACCCTAAACCCTAAACCCTAAACCCTAAACCCTAAACCCTAAACCCTAAACCCTAAACCCTAAACCCTAAACCCTAAACCCTAAACCCTAAACCCTAAACCCTAAACCCTAAACCCTAAACCCTAAACCCTAAACCCTAAACCCTAAACCCTAAACCCTAAACCCTAAACCCTAAACCCTAAACCCTAAACCCTAAACCCTAAACCCTAAACCCTAAACCCTAAACCCTAAACCCTAAACCCTAAACCCTAAACCCTAAACCCTAAACCCTAAACCCTAAACCCTAAACCCTAAACCCTAAACCCTAAACCCTAAACCCTAAACCCTAAACCCTAAACCCTAAACCCTAAACCCTAAACCCTAAACCCTAAACCCTAAACCCTAAACCCTAAACCCTAAACCCTAAACCCTAAACCCTAAACCCTAAACCCTAAACCCTAAACCCTAAACCCTAAACCCTAAACCCTAAACCCTAAACCCTAAACCCTAAACCCTAAACCCTAAACCCTAAACCCTAAACCCTAAACCCTAAACCCTAAACCCTAAACCCTAAACCCTAAACCCTAAACCCTAAACCCTAAACCCTAAACCCTAAACCCTAAACCCTAAACCCTAAACCCTAAACCCTAAACCCTAAACCCTAAACCCTAAACCCTAAACCCTAAACCCTAAACCCTAAACCCTAAACCCTAAACCCTAAACCCTAAACCCTAAACCCTAAACCCTAAACCCTAAACCCTAAACCCTAAACCCTAAACCCTAAACCCTAAACCCTAAACCCTAAACCCTAAACCCTAAACCCTAAACCCTAAACCCTAAACCCTAAACCCTAAACCCTAAACCCTAAACCCTAAACCCTAAACCCTAAACCCTAAACCCTAAACCCTAAACCCTAAACCCTAAACCCTAAACCCTAAACCCTAAACCCTAAACCCTAAACCCTAAACCCTAAACCCTAAACCCTAAACCCTAAACCCTAAACCCTAAACCCTAAACCCTAAACCCTAAACCCTAAACCCTAAACCCTAAACCCTAAACCCTAAACCCTAAACCCTAAACCCTAAACCCTAAACCCTAAACCCTAAACCCTAAACCCTAAACCCTAAACCCTAAACCCTAAACCCTAAACCCTAAACCCTAAACCCTAAACCCTAAACCCTAAACCCTAAACCCTAAACCCTAAACCCTAAACCCTAAACCCTAAACCCTAAACCCTAAACCCTAAACCCTAAACCCTAAACCCTAAACCCTAAACCCTAAACCCTAAACCCTAAACCCTAAACCCTAAACCCTAAACCCTAAACCCTAAACCCTAAACCCTAAACCCTAAACCCTAAACCCTAAACCCTAAACCCTAAACCCTAAACCCTAAACCCTAAACCCTAAACCCTAAACCCTAAACCCTAAACCCTAAACCCTAAACCCTAAACCCTAAACCCTAAACCCTAAACCCTAAACCCTAAACCCTAAACCCTAAACCCTAAACCCTAAACCCTAAACCCTAAACCCTAAACCCTAAACCCTAAACCCTAAACCCTAAACCCTAAACCCTAAACCCTAAACCCTAAACCCTAAACCCTAAACCCTAAACCCTAAACCCTAAACCCTAAACCCTAAACCCTAAACCCTAAACCCTAAACCCTAAACCCTAAACCCTAAACCCTAAACCCTAAACCCTAAACCCTAAACCCTAAACCCTAAACCCTAAACCCTAAACCCTAAACCCTAAACCCTAAACCCTAAACCCTAAACCCTAAACCCTAAACCCTAAACCCTAAACCCTAAACCCTAAACCCTAAACCCTAAACCCTAAACCCTAAACCCTAAACCCTAAACCCTAAACCCTAAACCCTAAACCCTAAACCCTAAACCCTAAACCCTAAACCCTAAACCCTAAACCCTAAACCCTAAACCCTAAACCCTAAACCCTAAACCCTAAACCCTAAACCCTAAACCCTAAACCCTAAACCCTAAACCCTAAACCCTAAACCCTAAACCCTAAACCCTAAACCCTAAACCCTAAACCCTAAACCCTAAACCCTAAACCCTAAACCCTAAACCCTAAACCCTAAACCCTAAACCCTAAACCCTAAACCCTAAACCCTAAACCCTAAACCCTAAACCCTAAACCCTAAACCCTAAACCCTAAACCCTAAACCCTAAACCCTAAACCCTAAACCCTAAACCCTAAACCCTAAACCCTAAACCCTAAACCCTAAACCCTAAACCCTAAACCCTAAACCCTAAACCCTAAACCCTAAACCCTAAACCCTAAACCCTAAACCCTAAACCCTAAACCCTAAACCCTAAACCCTAAACCCTAAACCCTAAACCCTAAACCCTAAACCCTAAACCCTAAACCCTAAACCCTAAACCCTAAACCCTAAACCCTAAACCCTAAACCCTAAACCCTAAACCCTAAACCCTAAACCCTAAACCCTAAACCCTAAACCCTAAACCCTAAACCCTAAACCCTAAACCCTAAACCCTAAACCCTAAACCCTAAACCCTAAACCCTAAACCCTAAACCCTAAACCCTAAACCCTAAACCCTAAACCCTAAACCCTAAACCCTAAACCCTAAACCCTAAACCCTAAACCCTAAACCCTAAACCCTAAACCCTAAACCCTAAACCCTAAACCCTAAACCCTAAACCCTAAACCCTAAACCCTAAACCCTAAACCCTAAACCCTAAACCCTAAACCCTAAACCCTAAACCCTAAACCCTAAACCCTAAACCCTAAACCCTAAACCCTAAACCCTAAACCCTAAACCCTAAACCCTAAACCCTAAACCCTAAACCCTAAACCCTAAACCCTAAACCCTAAACCCTAAACCCTAAACCCTAAACCCTAAACCCTAAACCCTAAACCCTAAACCCTAAACCCTAAACCCTAAACCCTAAACCCTAAACCCTAAACCCTAAACCCTAAACCCTAAACCCTAAACCCTAAACCCTAAACCCTAAACCCTAAACCCTAAACCCTAAACCCTAAACCCTAAACCCTAAACCCTAAACCCTAAACCCTAAACCCTAAACCCTAAACCCTAAACCCTAAACCCTAAACCCTAAACCCTAAACCCTAAACCCTAAACCCTAAACCCTAAACCCTAAACCCTAAACCCTAAACCCTAAACCCTAAACCCTAAACCCTAAACCCTAAACCCTAAACCCTAAACCCTAAACCCTAAACCCTAAACCCTAAACCCTAAACCCTAAACCCTAAACCCTAAACCCTAAACCCTAAACCCTAAACCCTAAACCCTAAACCCTAAACCCTAAACCCTAAACCCTAAACCCTAAACCCTAAACCCTAAACCCTAAACCCTAAACCCTAAACCCTAAACCCTAAACCCTAAACCCTAAACCCTAAACCCTAAACCCTAAACCCTAAACCCTAAACCCTAAACCCTAAACCCTAAACCCTAAACCCTAAACCCTAAACCCTAAACCCTAAAC